>JANIVK010000050.1:0-44066 GCA_030555795.1 Entelexis sorbosivorans | reverse complement strand
CTGGCTCTAGCTCTACCACCCCTGGTGTCCCTGGCTCTAGCTCGACGACCCCTAGCGTCCCCGGCTCGAGCTCTACAACGCCTGGCGTTCCTGGCTCTAGCTCGACCACCCCGAGTGTCCCTGGTTCTAGCTCTACGACACCCGGCGTCCCTGGCTCGAGCTCTACGACGCCAGGCGTCCCTGGCTCCAGCTCTACCACTCCGAGTGTTCCTAGCTCGAGCTCGACGACCCCCCGTGTCCCTGGCTCTAGCTCTACGACGCCAGGCGTCCCTGGCTCGAGCTCTACTACGCCTGGTGTCCCTGGGTCGAGCTCTACAACGCCTGGCTCTAACTCTACCACCCCCGGTGTCCCTAGCTCCAGCTCTACTACGCCTGGTGTCCCTGTTTCGAGCTCTACAACGCCTGGCTTTAGCTCTACCTCCCCAGGTGTCTCTGGCTCTAGCTCTACAACGCCTGTTGTCCCTGGCTCTACCACCCCGGGTGTCCCCGGCTCTAGCTCGACGACGCCTGGTGTCCCCGGTTCAAGCTCTACAACCCCTGGTGTAACTGGCTCCAGCTCTACTACGCCTGGTGTCCCTGGCTCTAGCTCGACGACGCCTGGTGTCTCTGGCTCTAGCTCTACTACGCCTGGTGTTTCTGGCTCTAGCTCTACTACGCCCGGCGTCCCTGGCTCTAGCTCGACGACGCCCGGTCTCCCTGGCTCGAGCTCTACAACGCCTGGCGTTCCTAGCTCTAGCTCCACCACCCCGAGCGTCCCTGGTTCTAGCTCTACTACGCCTGGCGTTCCTGGCTCTAGTTCTACTACGCCTGGTGTCCCCGTCTCCAGCTCCACAACGCCTGGGGTTTCCAGCTCCAGCTCGACTACTCCTAATGCCCATGGCTCAAGTGCGACTACTCCTGAGGTGCCGGCCTCTAGCACTCCTGGTGTGTCTGGTTCCAGCTCGACTATTCCTAATGTACCTGGTTCCGCTTCGACCACTCCTGGTGGGTCTGGCTCTACGAGGCCCCATGATACGAACTCATTGTCTACTGGTGGTGCTTCAACGAGCCCCTCGACGGCACCGCATGGTGTGGGTCCGACGACCAGTTCTTCCGGCACTAATTCTTCCCCTGCTTCTGCTTCTGTCACTACCTCCTCTGCGCAAGCCTCCGGGGCCTCGAGCTCCTCAGCCTCCACCAAGGCCACCTCTTCTCTTGAGAGCCAGTATTCTCCATCTAATAGCAACTCGGGACCCACTGGCACGCCAAAGGTTACCACCAAGGTTGTGACTTCTTTTACCACGGTTTGCCCAACGCCTACGACTTTCTCAACGAACGGCAAGACGTACACTGTCACGGAATCAACTGTGCTAACGATCACGGACTGCCCGTGTACGCTGACGCACACGAACCTGGAGCCTTCGCGCGGCCCCGAGCCTTCGAGCTCGGTAGAGCCAGTTGCTGGCCCCAGTTCCGCTGAGAACCAGGGCGGCGACTCTTCTGCGGCGTCCAAACCAGCGCTCGCAGCCACCGCAGCTGCTAATCCTTCAGCTGCTGCGCATGAGGGCGCCGCATCCTCGGTCTTGCCCATCGCTGGAACGGCAGCTAGTGCTACGAAGTCTGTAGCCGCCGAGGCTACGACTGGCGTTGCCTCGGGCTCGTCTTCGGCGGCGACAGGTTCTGGAGTGGTTCCCGTTGCGTCGTCTTCTGGTCTGACTCCGCCTGTCGCCAACAAGGCCTCTTCCAGCCTCCCATCATTGGCGCTGACCTTGATACCCGCAGTTATTCTGCTCATTTAAACATGTTTCTCTACTCTAGCTTTCGATTCTATTTCTTCTATATGACTTATTTCTTCGTATCCACAACTCACAACTCACAAGAGGAAAAAATAGATGCGATCTTAGGAGGCGAGGTACACTACTCCATGTTTCGCAAAACGATAGTATCAAAAGTCGAAACCAGAAAAGGGACAATTATACCTGACGACCCATTGTCTCAGAAACTAGATGTGCTAAAGGCGAATTTGAAGGACTCCTTTATGTGTGTTCTCAGAAGTATGGAGAGATGCAAAGAGGTGATGTTACTTTTAAGTTGCACTAAACCTTTATGTAGGGGTTTTCTTTATGTTGTGAAACGTCTTATAAGTTCTCAGGCGGAAAACGCCGCTGATAGCATATTCGCCAGCTCGGGCGAAGCCTTGCCGAAGTACTCTATAACTGCCTTTTGCACCTCAGGCCTTGCTGCCGAGGCGTGGCCCACGATGTTATGCACGAGCGCCTTGTCCTGACCCGTCCTCTTGAAGACGTTCCACAGCTCCGAGGCATGCCTGTAGTCATTGTCCAAATCAGCGCTCCAGTGGAACGCCGAAGCAGTTCCAACCCACTTCTCATGCTTCACCGAGGCGACCCCCACATTGGCGCGGCCCTGTGCATATTTCAAAGGATGGAAAGACGACGGGTAGTTTGGCTCCGAGCCGTAGTTGCCGTCCACCGCCATGGGGCCATCCCGCAGGTATGGGTTGTGGGCGAACGGGCAGCGGTTCACGGGAATCTGGTGGTAGTTCGCACCCAGACGGTGGCGCTGCGTGTCAGGATACGAGAACAGACGGGACTGCAGCACCGGGTCGGCGCTAGGCTCCCAGCCCGGCACACGGTTCGAAGGCGAGAACGCGACCTGCTCGATATCCTGGAAGTAGTTCTGCGGGTTGCGGTTCAGCGTCATTTTACCGAACGGGCGCAGCGGGAAGTCCTTCTGCGGCCACGTCTTTGTCAGGTCGAACACAGAGAAATCAAGCTTCTCGGCCTGCTCGGGGCTCATGACCTGAACGTAGCACGTCCACGAGGGAGGCTCGCCGCGCTCAATTGACTCAAACAGGTCCTGCATGGCGTAGTCCGGATTCTCACCGCCGATCTTAACGGCCTCTTCATTGCTCCACGTCTTGATACCCTGGTCTGACTTGAGGTGGATCTGCACGTAGTTGAACGAGCCGTCCTCCTTCACCCACTTGTAGGTGTGGCCCGAGTAGCCGTGCATAAAGCGCGACGACTTCGGCGTGCCGCGGTCGCTGAACAGGATCATGACCTGGTGCAGCGACTCCGGGTTGTTCACGAGGAAGTCCCAGAACATGTTTGCGTCCTTCAGGTGAGTCTGCGGGTTGCGCTTCTGCGTGTGGATGAACGTCGGGAACTTGGCCGGGTTCCTAATGAAGAACACGGGCGTGTTGTTGTAGACCCAGTCGAGGTTGCCCTCCTCCGTGTACAGCTTTGTGCTGAAACCGCGTGGGTCGCGCGCGCTGTCCGGCGTGCCGCTCTCGCCGCCGACGGTGCTGAAACGTGTGACGAGGGGCGTCTTTTTGCCGACCTGCGACAGGAATGCGGCCGACGTAATGTCCGTCACGTCGTGCGTGCACTCGAACTCGCCGAACGCACCGTGGCCCTTTGCGTGCACAACCCGCTCGGGGATGCGCTCGCGGTCGAAGTGCGCGAGCAGGTCAATCAGATAGTTATCCTGCAGCAGCAGCGGGCCGGGCGTGCCAATCATGTCGCTCGCATATGGCGAGAAGACGGGGCAGCCCTGCGAGTTAGTGAAGACAGTTTTTCCGTCAGGCTTCGGGTCAACCATTGCAAGTTGGATGTGCTTGATGATGTAGAAACGGCTTCTATGTAGATCCTTTATATATGTATGCCGTACGGCGCTCGAAGCGTGCCTGTACCGGTCTAGGCGAGACCACTAACCCTAACCATGTAAAGTGACGAAACCGGCGTCGTCTGTGTGGTCCGGGGGCTCTGGGGCGCGCGCGCCAGCTTACGGAAAAATAAATCTGGGATAAGGGTCAGCTCACGCCACATAGAATTTATGTGACCTACGGCAATACTAAAGGAAAAAAAAAGTCTAGCATAACACCCATACGTGTAGGTTTACCGCTAATTACCGTGCATGGATAGAGACGCGAACCGGTGCGTCCGCGGCACGCCGTACGTGCGAGGGCGGTCGCGATTCGGGGAAGGGCTGGACCAACGTCGTCACGTGCACAGAGCCCACTGGCTAGACCACGAAGTGCTGGCGTGCGCGTGACTTGCTCACCGATACCGCCCGCGTAGCACTTGTTCCGTGCGCGCGTACGGCCTCCTAGCCTGCGGGTCCGAGTTCGGAGCAGGAGCAGGAGCAGGAGCAGGTGTAGGGGAGCACAGCTATGAGCAATTGAGGACATTATGATTAGTTGGCGAGCAGGCAAAGGGAATCTCTTGTGGCGTGGTGACTACTCCACGGTAGGGCATTCCAGCGCAAGCTCGAAAAGACGCTACTCTCGTTGTACACAGCTAGCCTGGGTGGCATATTCAGGGCCTCAAAAAAATAGGACACAGACTTGACCTGTGATGCGTAAATAGCTTTTCGGCTTTATATCGCACTGCAGTAAAGTTGTCGAAATCTAGCCTGCTGCTAACTAGGGCTTTTTTATGGACCCGAGTCTAGTAACGGTCAGCATAGCCCGTTTGGGCTCTGATCGTGAAAGACTCAGGCGTGTAAGGAAGCATTTCCTTCTCCCAATTTGCGTACTTGCTCTTTAGATCCTCAAGCACGTCAGCGTGTTTTTCCTTGAAGTCTGCACGCTCTCTCTCGTCGTAGTCCAAGTCGAACAGGTACTCGTAACCGCCGATCTTGATATACTTCCATTTTCCTGAGCGCACGGCCGACTGCTCGTTTGCCTTAAAGCGCCAAAACAGCGTGCGCGGATGCGGAGGCTCGTCGCCGCGTAGAACTGGCAGCAGGTTCTCTCCATCAGTCTTGAGCTCACCTTTATACTGAGCCGCCGCGAGCAGGGTTGGTAGGAAATCCATCGTGGTCATGACCTGCTCTTCCGCAGGCGACCCTGGTTTGAAGCCGCCCTCGGGCCAGTTCAGAATAAGCGGCACACGAATGCCGCCCTCGAGGAGCTCCGACTTGTACCCTATCAATGGGTAGGTCTGGCCAAATCGCTCGCCGCCGTTGTCAGAAGTGAACACAACCAGGTTATTTGTGATGCCCCTTGCCTCCAACGCCTGGAGGACACGGCCAATGTTAGCGTCCATGTTTTTGACCATTTCCCCAAAAATGCGCAGGTTCCCGCCATCATGGTGCCAGATGTACTTGAGCTGCTCCGACGTTTCGCGCCCTTCTTCGTCGGGCCCCTCCCACGGCCAATGCGGCGCATTGAAGTGCAAAGACAGGAAATGCGGCGTGTCTGCGTCCCACGAATCGACCACCTTGATGGCCTCGTCACCGAGAATGTTCGTCAAATAGCCCTCGCGCTTCACGAACTCGGTTTGGTCAATGAGCCCCTCGGCGGGGTCGTTGCCCCCGATCGTGAACTTGTGTTGGTAGTAGTCAATGGCGCCACCCAGGAAGCCGAAAAACGTGTCATAGCCAAATTCCTGCGGCCGGTACGCAGCGCCGGTGCCGAGGTGCCACTTGCCAACGAGGTGCGTCTTATACCCTTGGCTCTTCAGCGCCCGCGGGAGGGTTTGGGTGTCCTTCGGCAATCCGTCGAAGTCCTTTTTCGCCACGGGCTCCTCCAAACCCAAGGCATAGCGGTACTGATATTGGCCCGTGATGAGCGACACGCGAGTCGCGGAGCACACGGCTGAGTTCGCGTATCCGTTTTTCAGCCGCAGACCACTAGCGGCAAGCGCATCAAGGTGCGGTGTTTTGTAGTCTACACGGCCATAACAGGAGAGATCAGCCCAGCCGAGGTCATCGGCGAGCACAAAAATGATGTTAGGCTGGCTCATAGCTCCTAGTCGCGGGGCTCGACGCCCCATTGAGCCACTTATATACACCCCCCACTGATAGAGTGCTTTCACGTGCTATGGGACAAGCATAGCCGTGCAGTGCATGAGATAAGAGCCACCTGCAGCGCGCTGCGAGGCCTAACGGTCGTGGCTGTTAGCTGAAGTTACTTTATCATTACGAGATTCGTGAAACCCGAGCATCAGGCACTTTTTGCAACGTTATACGATAGATACACAAAACAACACAAGACAACACAAAATCAATTTAGTTTCAGCTGCGGCCAAACCCAAGTGAATACAAGACTTCCCGTCCGATCAGTCCTATTTAAACACCTGAGGGCCTTACCAAGTATTGTAGTGGGAGACCATACGAGAACAGAAGGTGCTGCAGTTTCCTTTTTTTTTAATATATTTTATTTCATTTCATTGATACTCTTAGTTCTCTTCGAACTAGCGTTGCATCCCCTTTTTCGTCTTCTTTGACCTTAGTTTCAGTGCTTGCCGAATCCTCACAAGCGCGCATAGCGGATGCATTGCATATCCGAAGCTAGACGCATTAAAAATCTATCAAACATTAGTCTAGATCGTGTACCAAAAAAAAAAGTTTCCGAAACTAGCGATACAGCCGGTTGCCGTATTTCCGCTGCGCGTACTCGCGCAGCTGCTTGCCGCGAAGAGTGAGGTAAATTGGGAATGGAATCAGCAGCACTGCGACGAGGCCGACGATGGTGCAGCCCCAGCCCACAGGGAACGTATGAGTGGACAGGTGCGTGTACATGACGGTGCCGAACAGCGGGAACGCACCGCCCATGAGCGATCGCACGAGGTTATTGCTAGCAAACGCGGATCCTGCAGCGCTGGGAGGAAACATGATTCCCAAGAATGCGAAGTACGACTGGAACAAGAAGAATGCTCCGATCGAGAAGAACAGCAGCCCAATCATTGAGAACACCCAGTACACACCACGCGCTGAGGCCCAGCCGAATGCAATGACACCCAGCGGCAAGAAGACGCTTCCAGCCGTCGCGGACGGGCCGAACACATGCTCGGGGCGGCCGAGGCGCTTAGCAGATATGCCGAGATATCCAATATAAAGCACGGCGCCAATGGTAGCACCCACGAGGAGCGCCAGGAAGGCGAGACCCTGCTGCACGAGATTGAAGCCGTAGAGCTCGCCATACACGAGCGGGAACGCCTCGAAGAATAGGTACATGACGGAGTACACGAGGCCGAGATGGACGTCCATGAGCAGTACGACGGGCTCCATGATGGTGAGCTCGATTGGTTTCCAGAACATTGTCTTGATGACATTTTTCGTGGACGTCGTGTGTAGCAAGATATCACCTGGTGCGGCGTAGCTGTTGTCGCCCGTCTTCTTGCGCAGGCGGCGAGCCTTGCGCATCAGTAACTCTTGCTCAGATGTCTCGAATAGGAGCAGAACCATTATGATGAGGAGCCCTCCCGACATGGCCAGCAGAAGCCAGAACGGGTAGCGTCTGTCGTGCCCCTGGACCAAGGCGCCGCCAATTAAGGGGCCCAAAAAGGGCCCAGAGATGGCGCCGAACGCCCAAACAATGAGAGCGATGCCAAGGGCTGGGAACTGCCAGATATCCTTCAGCGTACCGCCGGCTGTAGCCAGGGGCGGCGATGCAAAAATGCCGGCCAGGAAGCGCAGTACAGCAAACGGCGCAATGTGGTTTACAAGCGCAGTGGGGATCTGCAAAACGCAGAATATGAGCTGGCAAAAAAAGTAGGTCGGGTTGCGTCCTCTGAACAGCGGGATCTCCGACATGGGTGTGAACCACAGCGAGCCAATGCCGTAGCCCCATACAAACAGCGTCAGCCCCAGCGCGACTTTAACTCGCGTCGTGTGGAAGTCCTGCATCATTTCCTGCTCTGCCGGCGTGTAGATGGCTGCGCCCATGTACAGCGACGTTGTGCACAGCGAGATCAGGATTGTCGTCAGCAGCTTTTTCCACAATGGCCAATTCTGCGGATTGCCTGGGTCGTCCGGGCCATCCCAGCCGACTAGCTTCTTTCCTCGGGCGTATTCCACCACAGCTGTGCCATCGGCAGTACTCGAGGCAGCGAGCTCGGCCAGTTCCTGTTTGCCCAAGTCTTCCTCGGCAGACGACAAGTTACTAGTTGTTTCGTCCATACGTGCGTTATAGAGCGCTTTGTGGCGTCCATTGCTTTTATGCCGATTCGATTACAAACATAAACACCGCTCGCTGCATGCAGCAGTAACCGCAACAACCCTGCTGCGTAAGCGTGCGGAGCTCCGTGCGCTATTGTAATTGTAAGTGCACAGACTTAGCATGCAAAGTCTAGGGTAAGCCCCAGGGGGGTTTAGGGTGATGCATAATGTATAAGCGATTTTGGAGGAGCTGGCCTATAAGCTCCTTTGTACTTGTCTTCCTGGGGGTTTAATTCGAAGTGCACCTACAGCTCTCTGGTATGTGCCGGAAGGACTCTCAGTGTTCTCCATTAGACGATGTCTGCGCTGAGTGCGCCTTGCATATTTTCACGTGTGAAGAGTTTTGAGTGGCCCTAGCCGAAAATGCATCATTAGTGTGCGCGTGCGTCGCCCCGAGGTTTCCTTGCCCAGCATGCTCGACTAATGCGCTTAGGCGCATTTGTAATGCTAGCGGCATGGCTAAGGCCGCCGCATGCTAGCGTCTAGGATTTGTGCATTCTGGCCGTGCTGAGCGCCTGCCACACAGTGTGTGCTCCTTAATATATATTGATACCGTCTATAACTACGCTGCTTTCTTGAAAAAGACTACGCTAAGGGCTGCCGCACCACGAACGCGCGAGCAGCCTGGGGCGCCCTCGTCACCTGAGGTCGAAGCCGCGGCTCGTCAGTACGTCATGCAGGATCTCGCGCCCAAACAGCGCCTTCGGCGTCGCGACCCTAGCCGAAGAGGACTCAGTCCACGTAGGGACGTTCTGCCTTTGCTGGCCGGCGTTGAACCTCGCGAGCACTTCGTCGTACTCCGTGATATGAGCAGACTCGGCGGCATCATGCCACGTCTCGAGATGCAGAACCTCGCTCTGCGGCAGGCGCGGCTTGACCGCGCCGCCGTGCGCTGGGTCAGGGGTTCCAATGGCCATGCCAAAAAGGGCGATTACGCGTGGCGGCAGACCAAGCAGGGCTGCCATTTCCTGCGGACGATTACGCGCGGCCCCGACATAGCACGCGCCCAGGCCGAGCGACTCGGCGCTAGTGAGCGCGTTCTGCGCGGCCAGGGCCGCGTCCACGGCGGCAACGAGGAACATCTCCGTGTACTCGAGCCCCGTTCCGGGCTTGCCCAGCTGCTGGCTGCTGACGCGAGTTAGGCGGTCCAGGTCCGCGCAGAAAATAAGCAGCAGCGGCGCTTCGCGGATGAACTCCTGGTTGCCGGACAGGTACGCGGCCTTGCTTTTCCGCTCAGGGTCCTGCACAGCAACGACGCTCCAGGTCTGCAAATTAGACGACGACGGAGCGCTCTGCGCAGCAGCAACGATCGTCCTCAGCGTCTCGCCGCTGATAGGCTGCGGCAGAAAATGGCGCACGGATTTGTGCTGCAGCATCAGCTCGAGCGTCTCGTTCGCCGGCGCGGGCGAGGCCCCAAGGACTCCAGAGCCGTACCTCTTCTGGATCAATTCAGAAAGGTCGGCCATCTCGTCGTCAAGAAGAAACAGAGCGCCAAGGCCCGCTGCACCCAAATATCGCGAACGCACGTGATTCTAGACATCAGTTCAGATAGCGGCGCCTAAAGCCTGTCTGGCTGCACAGTCCATTGAAAAAAGGCGGAAGGAAACCTACGGAATGGGCATTTAATCGAATACTTCAGTATCTCCCCTTGCCTGACGCCGCACGATTCTTCGTGACATGCTCTGGTCTATGTGAAGTCTACCGAGGACAGGGAGCACTGTAATCCGCAAGCTCGGTGGCTCGCTAGGGAAGCTGTAAAGTCGCCCAATCGCGATAGTGGCGCCGGAAGTAGTTTTATGCCTGCACTTTCTGCTAGATAAGGGTAAGGCGAGAATGCCCCTACCCGAACAGGGGCGCCGCCGGATTCGTCGGCTCCCGCACCCCAACAGACTACCATAAGTGCTGCCTGAAGTGCTATCGCTAAGAATGCAGTCGATAGTGCTACGGTGCTGCGGTTTGAAGCACACCGTCTGCGCGGCCAGCACCGCCACGTACAGGACTTCACATTATACCTACGCGCTCATTTGCATCACTAACTTACATGTTACATACGAGATGGGCTTCGCAAGCCGCTAAAACTGGACCTTATCGCTCAGCCGCGTGTCGCGTGAGCTCGCACCAACGCGAACCTCGTACTCACCAGGAGGAATGAGCCACTCGCCGTCCCATATGGAGAAGCTCTTTTTGGTCAGCGGAATGGTGATCGCCTGCGTCTCATTCGGCTGCAGCTCACCAGTCTTGTCGAATCCACGCAGCACCTGCGGAGGCTCGCCTGCAGACTCTGGATACGCGACGTAGACCTGAGCCACTTCACGACCCGCGGCATTGCCCGAGTTCTGGATTTTAAAAGACACAGAGCAGACAGGATCGTAGAGACCGCCGTTAGTGGTTCCGTTGTTTGTGCTCGTGCTTATGCTTGTATTCGTGCTCGTGCTATTGCATGCGAGGCTGAGATCGGAGTATGTGAAGTTCGTGTAGGACAATCCGAATCCAAACTCGTACTGCGGAGTGATATTCTTGGCATCAAACCGGCGGTAGTCAATGAGTAGTTCCTCATCGAACACAACGCATGGATCAATGGTTTCGTCGCTAGTCACGTTGATGTAGTCGGCCTCATTCTTGGCGACGGTGAAGGGAAGCTTTCCGGAAGGCGAGACGTCGCCGAACAGGACTTGCGCAAGAGAGTTGCCAGACTCTTGGCCCGGCAAGTAGGCGTTAACAATGGCGGTGATGTTCGGGTGATCCGCCCAAGGCAGAATTACGGGGTTCGTTGAGTGGATGACGACAATCGTGTTCGGAACTTGCGAAGCGACATATTTGATAAGGTCGTTTTCACGCAGCTGTAGGCTTGCCTCATCGTGTCCCTCCGAAGATTTGAACCCGGCAAATACGATGGCCGTGTCTACAGGGTCGATGGCATAGCGCAGAGTCTCATTGCTTGGCGCCGCCTCCAAGTTGAACATCACTGTGCCGTTTTGTTGACCAATGCGCTGCGTAATAGCTTCCAGCGGCGTGACTAGATACGAGTTCCAGTTTGAGCCTGAGCCGCCGCCACAGGTCACCGTGCCGTTGTTAGTGCTGTTTGCGGGGAACTTGCCTCCACCTTGCGGCGCGTTGGGTCCGTACGCACTGGGGCCGGCGTCCTGGCCCAAGATGGCGAGTCGGCTAAGATTTGATGGCAACGGTAACCCGCCCGTGTTTTTGAGTAGTGTTGCAGCACTGATGCCAGCGTCCAAGATCACGCTGGAGTGGTTGCCTTGCACGTTAATGTGCTCGTTCGTAAGGGTCCCGTTGTAATAAGTGCTGAGGTCGTTCATATTGAAGGAGAGAGCAGGATACTCCTCGTCTTGGCCCAGAGCAAAGTAGGGTGTCAAGATGCGCAAGACTGCATCATCAAGACGCGACTCAGGGATTGAGCCGTTCTTGACTGCATTCACTAGCGAGGAGCCCCACAGCTTACCATTTCGGGTGGAAATTTCGGTTCCGGGCATGTCCATGTCCAAACCGGAGTTAATGGCCTTGTTTGTGGAGTACGTTCCGCCCCAGTCACTCACGACATAGCCTTGGAAATCAAGCTCGGTCTTCAGCAGATGGTTCAGAGTGTACGAGTTCTCGCATGCGTGAGTGCCGTTCACGCGGTTGTAGCTGCACATCACTGAGGCAGTCCCGGCTCTGACTGCCTCGGCAAAGCCCCACATGTATAGTTCGTGGGTGGCACGGTCAGATATGATACTGTTGACCGGGTACTGCGTGCCAGCCGGGAACTTCTTGTACGGCTCGGGCGAGAAGTAATTTGAGAAGCAGAATGAGTTACGATAAGTCTCTTGTTCGTAGCCGATGAAGTGCTTGCTGCTTGCTTGCACACCTTGCGATTGGATTGCCTGCACGGCAATGTAGCTCAGTTCGCCGGTCAGCACGGGGTCAGCAGCGTAGTTCTCAAATAAGCGTCCGCCAAAGGCTGAGCGGCCCATAGGACCGCCCGTAACCGGCCCAAGCATGACGTGGACGCCCTTGGCTTTAAATTCCTGGGCCATGGCCTCGTAGTGACGTTTCACGAGATCACGGTCCCAGCTCGCGCCGAGAGTAAGTTGCGACACAAAGCCCGAAGTGCCGTCTGCGCCACGCACGCCAGCAGGACCGTCTTGTAAACACAGTCCTGACAAGTTGAGGCGCGAAATCTCCCCTGTTTGTCCGGCGCATCGCACCGCCGGGGTATCGTACCCGATTCCGGTGGTCCAGTTGACCTTTTCCTCGATAGTCATGTTCTGAAGAAGGGCACGAGCTTTTTCATGGGGCGAAGAGATATCTGGTGCCGTATAATTGTCAAAGTCGTATGGGCTGTTGTGCGCAGTCAGGTTCACGTACTCTAAGGTGTCAAGATATAGCGTATCCTCATCAGACGACACGGGACCTTGCCAACTGAATGCAGCTGCTGTAGCTGAGAGAAGTACTAGTAAATCAAGCTGCATGCTTATGAATGGCCACAAATATGGCTAAGCTTGATTTTTATAATGGTTTGCACAATGACGATGACGGCATTGAATCAGTGCGGGGTGCAGAGTGTGCGTCATTGTGATGACGCCTGTGGCAACCAATAAGAGCATTTCGAGCCTCGCGTTGGGTGCCTCGTACCTGCGCACGTCCGTCCACCCCGCTCCAGCCTTTGTGCGGGGCCCACGCCTCATCGATGCAGGGTTGGGCATGCCCTGCCCTAGAATGTAAAGAGCCGGCGCCCGTAACGGTGGAAGGCCCGTGCGTATATGGCCGTCTGTGCGTTACGGTTGTTACGGTTTAAAGAAGCCAACAGCTGAATGAGTTGTATACTTGAAAGCGCCGGGCCTTGATTCAAGTATCATTCCATGACCAGCATACTGCATCGGCGAAATAGCAAAACGGCCGCTGCATTAAAAGCACCGGTCCGCTAATCTGACCGACATTCCGCGTCCACGGCGCCGTCCTCTGAGGGCTAGGTATTACGTGCTTATTAATCTTACGATCTGAGCGATCAGGGCTAAACATAACTCTGTTCCAGAACCGTGCGATGCTGTAAAGTTAGAACGAGGCTATTGCGAGCATTCAACTTGTCTTCACAGGTCATGTAGATTTTCAAAAGCTTTATGATCGTCATTTGAAAGTCTCGACGTCTAGTACGGCCGCTCTTTAGCGACCAGTAACTCATGCAGGTAAGGCTAGGTTCCGGCCGCCCCGATGCGACTTCCCCACAAGTGAAACAATAAAAAAAAAGCCAACAAAAGCGGAACTCGGCCGCGTTGGCGCCGACCCTCTTCCCACTCGAACTGCATAGTTAGCCTAAAGAGGTGAAAGATTAGGCTATGGTCAATATAACCTTTTGCGGACAAAGCTTACTTCAACGCAACGCTAAATTTAGATTCTGCCCATCACTGCAGTAGACTACAATCCCTATGTATGGATGCATTCGGAAGCCACATCCTTAAGTAATGCGAACAAAAGTAAGGGCTGGTCGTCTCTTTTTGGACGCCGTAGCAGCAGCAGCAGCTTTGAAATTTGCTCCACCCGTGACCTCGACGTTGCTATCCCCATTAACTGTAACTTAAGCTTCAAGATCACATGGATTGAGATGTAGCTTCCCCGGCAATCATCATAGGCAGATTGAAAACATTTAGTAGGCACATCTAATGCCATTCAGTCTCAGCACCTATGATGCGCGAAATATGCATTGGGCTGCATCTGGTCTAATACAAGTGTAACTCAATTATGTACCCCAGCACATATGTGTACATAAAAAGGTCAGAGGCTAGCCATATACCCAACGTGAACAGCCCCATAAAGAGGCAAAACATCAGAATTACTGTGCTTTAGGACCAGTAGGGCACCATCGCGTTGTAATGGAGAGCTGTTTTTTTTCATGGATATTTACAGCAATTTCCAGAAGAACAGCGCACGGCAGCAGGCCTTGAGGTGTGGAAAAAATAGGATTCTATTGGAGCACGAACTTGCGCATTTAATGCCCTGAGACTCGCAGTGTGACTCAGATGTAGCCGAGAAGCAAGCTTGCCTGCGCGAGCATTCACAACACCAGCAAAATCTATACCAAGTCATTCGCTTTTGCGATGCTGATAATAATCGAAGAGGCTTTTATATTTGCTCCTGATCCGAGACACCTGAGCATCCAGGACGTCTCGTTGTGGTTCATCCGCAGCTGCTACCAGGTCTGTCACAAAGTAAGAGTCCCAGAAATTGTTCTGGCGATGATATTCTCCGGGATCTAATCCATAGAGCTCTTTCAAGATCTGCAAGTCATAGGGAATTGCAAAGTCATCGCGCGAGTCCTGATGGCTGAAAAAGGAGTAAAAATTGTCGAAACCGGCCCAAGTTATAGCGGACATACACATAGTGCAGGGCTCATGAGTGGAAAGGAATATAAGATCCTTCGTGGGCAAACCTGTGTTCATTTCGTAGAAGCGTTTAAGCGTGTGGACCTCACCATGCCAGAGGGGACTTTCGACGTCATTATTTGTCTCAGCAATAACGAGCGACAAGTCCGACTTCTTAAGAATAGCTGCGCCGAAAAACTTGTTCCCTGCCGCTATTGATTTTTCTGTGAGTGGCAGCACATCGTACTCTATCACGTCGAGAAGCCGAGCCACCACGTCGGCCTTTAGAGTCGTGGCCATGTTCTACAGGAAAAAAGAGCAGGGTCCCGCTCAAGCTATTATAAATATGAGGAGATGACAGTATAGCCATACTTATATTATACTATTACGATACGCAGCTGTGATAACGCCTGATAAACGGCGCGCGAGACTGACGGCGCATGCTGATAAGCTATGTACACGTGACTACCCAACTGCATAGCCCCACGGAGTACATCATACAAAAGCAGATAAGGCTTCTGGGCGGCGATACTCCCTAAGCACAGTAATGCGATTCGGAAAAAAAAGGAGAATAAGACCTTAAGAAGTTAAAAAAAAGAGCAAAGTAACCTCCTGGGAGCGTTGGATACGGCAATTATGCTATGAAAGACGCTTCCTGATTAGTGCGCCTCACATTTTCACAGCGGAAGAAGGGTAAGTAATTGAATCTGATGCTTCATTGATAAAATGCTCTTAAACGTTGCTGCATGAAATCAGCAGCACTGATTGGCACATAAGCACCTTCCGGGCCCTGAATGATCACCTCGCGATTGGCCTGCGTGAAAAACGCAATAGAGTAGCGCGGGCCAGTGTCCTCACCACTTCGGGGCAAGCGCACACGATGAAAGTTCGATGGTAGGCGGTTGTCCGACCAGCGCATTAGCATGTCACCAATATTGCAGGTAATGGCCTCGTTGGATGGTACAACGGAAGTCCACGCTTGACCCTCCACCTCGGCACCTGGAAGAACTTGTAAGCCCCCCTGGCCGGCTCGTTGAAAAAGGAGAGTCAGATTTCCGAAATCTGTGTGTGCTCCGGCACGCCATATCGTTTTATCTTTGCACGGCTCCGCTGGCAGCGGATAGTAGTATAGGAGACGCAACATGCTCTGATAAGATTCAGCGGTTGGGTCGTGCGCGCGAGTGAAAAAATCACGCTCAAATCCCAGTCTTTCCGCAAAACAGCTCAACAACTTCATTGCCAGCTTCCAGCACTTGTATTCAAAGGCTTCCATTCTCTCTCGAAAACCGGCTACCTCCTCATTGCTTGGCCATAGCCCTCGCATTCCGGGACGATTAAACCTGTATGACTCCTTTTGATCTACCGTGCCAGTAGACGGCGGCTTCTGGGTTGATTCAAATCCAGCATTACGACCATCGTGCTGAGACCGGGCCAGTTTGGCGTGGTTAGGCAGTGCAAAAAACTTTTTTGACGTTTCAAACATCTCTCTTATCTCAGCTGGATCGAAGCCGTGATCTACAACCTGAAAGAAGCCTAAGTTCGTGGCCGCAGCCCAGAGTTCATCACTTATTTCTTCGCGTCGCCTATCGAAATCGTACAGGCTTATGGTTCTAATCTCTCGTGTGGAAGATTCTGTTCCCATTGACCCGATGGCGGCTTCTCGCTTCAGCTCGGGAAGAATACCATTCACAGTGTCCAAGCCGGAGGATGATACAGCTGCCATGTTTTTCCCACGTTTTAAATTTTATCTTCTTCTTCTCTTTGAACGATCCCCCAATTTAGCATACTAATATAAGGGTGTCAGTCGTGCGGCGATAAATGACCTTGTCCGAGGAGCCTTCCGTGGAGTCTTGTGGCACTGATAAGGCTTGCGCATGACACAGCCGGTTCCCATGACCTCGATCGAGCCGTTCTTTCCGGCGAGGGAACGGGGCGAGTTTGCTGTGGAACTATTGATAAGCTCTTGTGATCATACCAACACAGCGACGGAGGTTACAAGTGGCAAGCTGGATGAGCTAACGACGTAGGCAGTGGATAAACAATGCTTTGAGTTCGTTCAGGCTTTATAATATCGGCATGCGTAATAGTAAATGATAGTATTCTATGTATTTAGCTCATCTTTATATTTTCGATGGTAGCTTCCGAGAGTTGTGGGTCTTGTCCTTCGTATACGCTAATATCATCTTCTTGTACTGGGATAGCCAGGTTCGCCAGGCATCCTACAATGCCAGCAACGGCATAAGGAGCTTCAACAACCATAACAATTGCATCGATGAAACCACTCAAGCCGGAGTTAGTGCCTTTGTAGGTGAATACTCCCTGGAACCAGGTAGGCACCAACAGCGAACCAAAACCAAATACCAATTCAATAGTCAGCACAACGCGGTCACGACGATCAAAGCTTGATTTAGAGACTATCGCCAGTCCGGATACACCCACAGATGTGAAAAGGAAAGTAGTCATGCCCCCAATTGCAGCGCGGGGTATAGCAACGATTGCAGCGCTGAACTTCCCTATGACGCCCATAAGCAACAGCCATACACAACAGGAGACTCCAGCTCGTGTCGAGGCTACCTGCGTCATTGCAATCACGCCGTTGTTTTGTGAGAACGTGCCGAGTGGAGTAAGAGTGGCTAGACAACCAATGATAGAGGCAATGGCTGAGGCAAGGAGGCCACCCTGAATTCTACTTTCAAAGCTATCACCTTCAGTCGGCAGATGCGACACGTCAGCGCTGGCCGTCACGTCACCGATGGTTTCCATAACCGTTGCTATGTACACAGCGAGCATTGGTAGAACAATTGGCCCATACAAGCGTAATGGAAACGTGATTACCCAGTTGAATTCGCCATTCGGCGCACTGTCAATGGTCTCATGTTGAAAGTACCCGCAAGCTGCACAAATGATGCACCCTACAAGTAGGCCAATAACAACGGAGCACGATTTCATGATTGGCGGTCCGAAGCGATCAGTAAGAATGATGGCAACGACGACGCTGAAGCCAATGCCAACCCACTGACCTGACCCCCAAGGATGGGCATGAGACTCCTTTAAAGTATTGCACATCTTGTCGGGATAGCAGTTCGAACCGCCGCCCCAATCCTGCATACCACCCTGCACGAGAGAAGCACCAATTAAAAGAACGACGGGCCCAGTCACAATTGGAGGAAACATCCTCTTCAGCGCACGAGGAGGCACAAATGATAGAGCTAGCTGCAAAAGAGCGCAAAGCGCACCGGTGCCCAGAAACGCACCATATGCCTGGCGACATGGCAACTTCGTGCCGTCCGCGGCAGTTGGACAATAGCCATTTTCATACATTAGCGGGAGGGCCGAACTGAAGAGGGTTGCCGCGGTGAACGTTTCCCCGAGAACAGATATCATACCTGTGCCTACGAAGTAGTTGGTGTAAGGAATTTTGAATCGGCATACTTGAAGCAACGTCATGATGCCGGATCCAATAAGACAAGCCGAAACGAGATACTCAGTGTCTCGAGCGCTGAGATTCGTCGCCGATGCTGCTATGCGTGGCATTGAAACTAAGCCGCCCATCATTGCCAGGGCATGCTGAAATCCTAGTAAAATGGTGAGCAGCAGAGGAAGGTCGGCGTCAACGGCAAAGAATTGGGGCGGACGTGCATTGAATTTTGTGAAAGGAATTGTTGGCATAAACAGAGCCCTATAATCGACGTCACCTACGATCCCGTCATATGTGAAAAAATGTCTGTACGCGGATCTATACAAACGTCCAAACCACGCGCGAGCGTTTTGAGATGCAGAAGTCATAGCGGTATGCGAATGTATATTCTGTCTACCATTCATACCCCTGAATCATTGATTTGTGTAGCAGTTGATGCTTGCAATATTTATGCATCACTCCACTTTGACCCTTTCCCACTGCCCTAAGCCTTGAAACTTAATCTAACACGGCTTTATCCGCGGTATGAGGCAGCCACACTATCCTGTGGCGTTCGGAGCCGAATCGAATCGAATTTGCTACCTAAGAGATAAGGATCATGGCCTTTTGACCCGATGAAACATAGGCGATCGATTAAGTGCGCCGCCCCCTCGGCCCTCCGCCGCGGATTCTGTCACCTGCCACGGGCGATAAGAAAGATATGAGCCCGCCCCGACATCTGATCTTCCGGTATAGGGTTACCGCTTGCAACTGGACAGAGGAGGATAGATTTCTCGCATTCGGCTCGAGCCATGCCGTAGTCTCTTAAGACGCGCAGCTATAAGCGTGCTAGCATGAAGCGCTCTGTGGACAGCGCGAAGGTGACCGCTAACTAAAAAAAAAAAAAAAAAAAAAAAAAAAATCACTACCTTTTAGGGGACTTATAATGAAAGAGAAACTATTTTAGCTCCATTGTGGGACAGAGGCGCGGCGCAACCGCCGCACAACGTATTTGTGCGCGCCTTGTTAGTGGTGCTTCGAGACAAGTACATACTACTTCAGGAAGCAAAATGAAGCTGGGCTTCAGAGAGACCAAGGAATGTTTTGACGAAGCAGCAATGATATCTCAGCTCTATCTTCAAGCGCTGCAAGCGTGCACACAGTGTCGCACTTTGCCTAGATTAGGCAACACTCGTACATAATAGGGTAGATCTCGACCACATACACAGCACGTGCTCATCATACTTGGTTCGTGACCCATTGCCGCGTGAAGACCAAATGGCAAAAGCTTTTAAATAGGGATAGATACAAAAACCCCAAATAAGCAAGTTTCAAAAATTCTATGTAACGTGTTGGCTACACAGCTCTGCTACTTTACTACTCGCTCATCCTGAAAGAATTAAGGGTAATACTTTGAGCTTGCAAAATGGCCCACTCTTATCGGCCGAACATAACATAACAGCGGCGGTAGATTGGACGCATGCACTGGCCTGAAAAGGAGTCCCGGCCCGCAGTTGTCGCCCGGCGACGCGCCGTTAATATGAGTCATCCAATAGGGTTCGTTTGTTTATCGATTTACGGGAGATGCGGGGACGCTTAACGTGCGGAGACAGATAATGTCCACGACGACCGTGTACTACGGAGCGTCTATTTTCACGGCTGATTCTAGCCCAACTGTCGTAGAAGCCTTTGCCGTAACTGGCGGTCGCTTCTCGGCCGTGGGCTCGCTCGACGATGTCCGTGCTGCGAGTCCTGACGATGCCGCTGAGGTCGATCTCGGCGATAGTTTTGTGGCGCCTGGTATCATTGATTCGCATTCGCATCTGACGCTTTTCGGAAAAGCGCTGGCGAAGGTGCCACTGCGTGACTGCAAGTCGCTGGTGCAGATACAGGAGCGGCTCGTCAAAGCACGGCGCGCCGATCCCGATGGCCCGCGCGTGCTCGGCATGGGGTGGCTGTTTGACGCCGTTGGCGATACGCAGCCGACGGCTGCAATGCTAGATGCCGTGCTCCCTGATGTGCCCGTCTATCTGGACGCAAACGACTACCACTCCATGTGGGTAAACACGGCGGCACTGCGCGAAATGGGCATCACGGCCGACACGCCGGACCCTATTGGCGGCACAATTGCTCGTGACAGCGACGGCCAGGCCAGCGGGATGCTTTACGAGACAGCGTGCATGCAGTACGGATGGGGCTTTCTCGACACGGTCTACACTGATGCGGACATTGTGCATGTCCTCGAGCTCGCATTCAAGGCGTATCTCGCCGCCGGCGTAACGGGCGTGACAGAAATGTCGCTCGATGCCGCTGAGCTGAAGGCCTTACGCACGCTGATTTCGCGGGATGGCAGTCTGCCGTTCCCCGTCACGGCACACTGGCTGCTGCAGCCCTCAGGTAGCGTGGAACGAGATGCCGCGGCCATTGCTGACGTTGCGGCACTGCGCGACGAAATTGCCCGCAGCGATGCTGCGCCGTGGCTGCGCGTCTCCGGTGTAAAGTTCATCATGGACGGCGTGATAGATGCATGCACGGCGACCATGCATGCGCCCTATGCGAACGGTAGCAACGCCGATCCTATTTGGTCGGCCGAGTGGGTTTTGCCGGCCGCGGCGGCAGCCGACCGTGCCGGCCTGCAGATCGCGATGCACGCGATTGGCGACCGCACGAGCGAGATCGCCCTGGATGCTGTACAGCACTGTATTGAGCAGAACGGCGCCCGCGCTCGGAGACATCGCATTGAGCACCTCGAGACAGTTACTGACCGCACAGTTCGCCGTCTCGCCGAGCTCGGCGTCACGGCGTCTATGCAGCCAGTGCATTGCGATCCCGCCGTGCTCGATAATTGGAAGGCTATGCTTGGTGACGAGCGCTCTGAGCGTGGGTTTCTGTGGCAGAAGATCCGCGCGGCGGGCGCGGCCATGACGCTAGGCACGGACGCGCCCACGGCACCCCATGAGCCGCTACCTAATCTGTACATTGCCCTGACTGGCGCCTCTGCACTCTCGCCAGGGCTGCCGCCATATCACCCTGAGCGTGTATTCACGCCTTCAGAGGCGCTCACGGCACTCACGGCAGGAGCTGCTTACGCAGGCCACACCGAGGAGGCTGTAGGCCGGGTCAGAGTGGGACTTGACGCGACCTTTATTGTCCTTGACGTGAATCCACTCGAGGTAGATCCCAAGGAACTTCTGCGTGCCCGCGTCCTTACTACGACTGTGCGAGGTAAAATGCTGCACCAACTGAGCCCCAAATAAACGAAGAGGTTAAGTCAAGCGGTCAGTAACCACGACACGGAGTGAGGGCTCATACTAATGGTTTAACAGTAGCGTTCTGTTTTTATCAGGCATATCAGAGCCACCTAGTATAGGAACAAACGAAGAGGCGCAAGTGGCCTTAAACGCTACCGCTATCTTCGTCGTTTTCAGCACCGGTATTAAGACATGGGCCTCTTCAACTCTTGCCATTCTTCAAAAATATATCCTATACTGTCCTGTTTAGGACGTGAAAATCAGAATTAGTGAATGATTCCATACCGCCCTGGCAGCATTGCATTAGAGGGCTCGGACCCCTTTTCTGTAGCGACGGGAAGGAGTCAAAATGGAGTGGGCCAGGGTAGATCGTTGTGGGCAAGTATGATCCAAGTGAGTGTAGCGTCTCACATCACCTCTTCCGTGTGAGGCTACACATTGTATTACTCAATGCACCCCACGACTTTGTTTCAGCCGAATTTGCGTCCCAACGGACGAGATAGAATAACCAAGTCGCCGCTTAGTCTGGATAAGAAGCTCCATCCCCTTGTGTGATTTATTATTGTACCTCATTGAGGAGGAGCTTTGAGGACACATGGTAGCGTATCTGCATACTGAGCGTGTCTGTATGGAGTGTCGATTTTTCGCGCGCTTATATACGTGGTTCACGTTCAGTAATCTGATGCGCACGCATGAGGCATCGGGCGGAATAGTTAGGCGTGGGTGTGTGTGAATAGTGATTTTGTGCAAATTTACACGTATATATTAACATGCGTGTACGTGTTTAAAGCTTCTTGAAAACATAAATAAAGGCTTAGCGTCGTCCTCTACTATCTATTGGCATAACGCCTTACATTTAAAGTACTAATTTGATAACACTAGAGGGTCGCTTCTATAACATCCTTGATACTAAGTCTTTGTTTTGTACCTGTTTATTGACTCTCAAAATGTCATCGTCGCTTTATCAAATTCGCCAAAGACGTTTTCGCTAAACAATCCGCAAATAAATAGGTAGATGGTGGGGTCACGTAACATAGCGTAAGATCGACCCGCAATGGTGATTCCATTTATGATAATGTAACGAGACTTAGGATTCAATCGTGTGCGCAAATGAGCGCCGAGTTCATCAGGTGCCCCGCGCAATAAAGCACAAGAGTTCTTTATTTGATGAAAGGCCATCCGCTTTTTTGATGCACAGATAATGCACTCAGTATTATCATTGACACATTGGAGCTTAGGCAAAACGGTTTTATGTTCTATCACAGCCAATTTTATACACAGCGCTTACACCTGCGTAGAAATAGGTCTAGGGCCACGCGCCCGCGCGAAATACGCCGTGCGATTGCTGACACTTTTCGGGTTCCCGACTTCATGATCTAGTGATAGCTAGCATAGCAGAGTAGCATACGAGGAACACCTGAGAACCCACAATATCAAGGTGGCAGGTTGTGTCTTGGTGACATAACGGCCAGATTTTTTTTGTTGGGTTAACGCGGACAGTTCAATGATAAAAAAGACTTACAGCTATATCAATTCTTAGGAAGAGTGGCTTCATTCAGCTGGGCAGTGTTCACAGGTTCTCCTGTTGACGTAGGGCCTCAGAGCGAAGCTGCGATTTGGGGTCCAAAAAAGGGCGCTCGCCGAGGGAGAGCGTGCGCAGCCCTACTCGCTTCAAGTAATCACCATTCGGCAACTGCAGGTCACTGATAATCGTGTGGTAAGTTGACCGGTTATCCCAAATGGCGACATCGTACTGGTTCCACTTATAGCGGAGCTGAATCTCAGGACTGGACTCGAGCACGTTCTCAAGATACCGTGTCACGAAGTCGCTCTCCTTCGGGCTCACGTCGTTAACGGAGGTGAAATGATGGCCAATTGCAAACACAGATTTCCAGCCCGTGACGGGGTTCGTGCGCACAAGCGGGTGCGTCGCGCGCAGCTCTGTGCCAACATTCTCGGGCGCGCCACGCTCGTCGGACCAGAATGGGATGTTCTTGCGCTTCGTTTCGACGTCGAACGCGGGCTGTGCGTACGTTCCCGTTTTGGTCTCGAGGTAGGCGAGGAATTCGGGGCTCACTTTCTCGGCCAGCGCGTACCCGGAGGCCCAGATCGTGTCGCCGCCGCTGCCACCGACGCTGCCAGCCTGCGTGCTGGCTAGCTTGGCAGGGCTCGGCTTCTCGCTCGGCGTCTCCTGCAGCCGCAACACGGCGTAGCTCGCCGGTACAGGCTCAAACGTGATGTCGCTGTGGAACCCCGATGCCGCGCGCGCGCCACCGAACAGCCGCACCTTTTCGTCCCTGTTCGTATCGGGCCGGCGCCGAATTACCTGGACCTCGGGAATGGGTTTGCCAGACTTCTCGTCCACGACGCCCTGCGTGAAGGCTGTCGGGTGAATGTGAAGCCCGGCGCTCTCGGGCTTGCCTGAAGCGCGCCCAAGAGCGTCAGCGAGCTTCTCCTGCTGCTCGATAGTAAGGTCGTACTGATTCTTGAAGAAAACGACGCCACGTTCGCTCACCGTGATAGCAAGATCCCGCAACAGCTCATCGTCGTCAATGATGTCAGCGAGTCGCGCCTCCTCGTAGAACTCACGGCCAAGCCCCGGAGTGACCTCCGTGTACTTGTACGTGTCGTCGAGCTTTCCGCTCTTACGCAGCGGTTTGTAGCTCGGCAGCACGGACGGACCCTCAGTTGGCGTGTCCGCGTAAGGCGACACGCCCGTATGCTTGCCCGTGGGCTCGCTGAACGCGGAACGATCCTCCACGTACGTGGCGATCTTGAGGGCGGCAATTGGCGACTCGAGTGTCTGAGTCTGAGTCTGAGTCTGAGTCTGAGTAGGTGCGGGCATTATGGTTATATTATGATCTTTCTAAACATCTTTATATAACAGTACAAGTAGAATCACGCCATGAGCTTGCCAAGAAATACCTTTGAGGGGAACTTCTTATCAGCATCGAATGAGCACGTCAGATGGCGCGACCTGTTGGCTGAGCACGGACATGACGAAACGTGCGCGGAGTCATATCTCCCGTTTGTCATTTCCTGCCGCGGAGCCGGCAGTGACGAGGCCCTATCGCTGCCGACACTGCACGCTTAATTGCGCAACTACCGGCGGAGTCCGGCGATAAGAAACGATAGTGTTAGGGGTTTGCAGACCCCCTGCTGCTGCCCTGGCCAACGGTTATCTCCGCAGGTGTCACTGCACGCCGGATGGCGCCACCAAGAGTGTGCATATGCATGATAAGCACCCTTGCCCTGTATGAGCAGATCGACGTATCGCAATGACGAGCGCTCATGTCGAATGACGCCATCACATATAGTGGAGACAGCGAGTGGCACGTCGCGCAGCTCTCATCATACGGGTCTCCGAGCCCATGAAAAATTGCGTGATTCGGGCGGGTGCCAAGGCGCAGGTGCGTGCATTGGAGAGAGCAAGGGTACAAGGCCGCCATGCGTTGCGTGCTCTCAGCGAATAGATAAGTAGGCTTCAGCGTCCACAAAGTTTCAGAGGCATGGCGGACGAGTTTCCCAAGGAAGTGCAAGTCGATGTCCGCGATGTGGACAGCGAACACAGCCATGACGCTCTCAATCCGTTCGCGGACGCCGCGACGGCTAAGTATTATATGGACATCTACGAGAAGGCTGGGTATGAGGCCCGCCATGCTGTGGACCCCGAGCTGACATGGTCGCCAGCTGAGGAGCGACGCCTGGTGTGGCGTCTAGATATGCGCGTTGTGCTATGGGCGTTCGTGATGTTTGTGGCCCTTGACATTGACCGCTCGAACATCACGGCCGTGACGGGCTCAAAGAAGTTCTTTGAAGATGTGCATATCACAACTGACCAATACAACCACGGGCAGACGTACTTCTATGTTGCGTTTCTGCTCGCTGAGCTGCCCTCGCAGCTACTGGCCAAGTGGGTCGGCGTGGACCGTTTCATTCCGCTGCAGCTTGTTGTGTGGAGCGTTTGCGCCATATGTCAATGCCAGATGAAGAGCCCCGGTGCCTTCTACGCTTTGCGTGTCATCATCGGCCTTGTACAAGGCGGATTTATTGCTGATACGAGTTTGTGGATGTCTTATTTCTACACAAACAAAGAGTTTGTTGTGCGCTCCGGGTGGTTTTACTTAGCAAACCCGCTGACCAGCGTATTCGCCCAGCTTCTTGCGGCGGCGATTCTGACGCTCGATAACCACGGCGGGTGGTCGGGCTGGAAGTATGTGTTCGTGATCGAGGGCGCCGTGACACTGGCTGTGGGATTGGCGGCATTCTTTCTCATGCCTGCGTCGGCTGTGGAAACGCGTAAATGGTTTAGACCTAAGGGGTGGTTCAAAGACGACCGACAGATGAAGATTGCCGTGAACCGCGTGCTGCGCGACGACCCGCTAAAAGGTGGCATGAACAATCGACAAGGCGTTGGTCCGCGACTCCTTTGGAAAGCGCTAGCTGACTTTGACATGTGGCCAATATATGCCTGCCGGCTGCTTCTGGACTCGGGTGGTGCGACCATTGGTCGGTATTTCTCCATTATATTCAGCAATCTCGGGTTTAGCGTGATCACGATCGACTTGCTACAGGTCCCAGGCCCGGCTTTGCAATGCTTCATACAGCTCATCGAGATGTATTTAGTGAGCCACTTCAACAATTACGGGTGGATAGCTATGTGGATTCCCCTGTGGAACATCCCATTCGTGGCAGCTCTGCGCTGGTGGCCCGGCTTCTTAGGCAATATATGGGTCACATATGTGCTCATATTCCTCTGCTTAGCCGGCTTCACAACGCCGCCCATTCTCAGCGCATGGTGCAGCCACAACGCCGGCTCGCTGCGTACGCGGGCTGTGTCGCTGGCGGTCGTGAATATGATGGGCCAGCTAGGAAACATCGTGAACACGAACTTGTTCCGTGCAGATGATGCGCCGCGCTATAAACGGGGTTTGCAGCAGATTTTTGCTCTGAACGTAGCTGGAGTGGCCCTTGTAGTGTTGACGCGCTATTACTTCAAACTGCGGAATAAGCTGCGCGACCGCAAGTGGAACAAGCTCACCCTAGACGAACAGAGAGATTATATACTGACAACCCGGGACGAGGGAAGCAAGCGGCTAGACTTCCGCTTTGCTTTGTAGGAAATCAGCAGTCATACACAATAAATGGCACTTTATTCCTTTGCTCGTGTTGATCTGGTGAGCAAAGACAGTTAGCTGTCATCAGTGCATGTGAAACTCGCTTAATTGACTACTTTGAACTCGGGAACGCGCTTATTGTCTGTCTTGTTTACTCTATGCCTACTGAGCTGCAATATCGGTTTTCGGAGCTGGAATCCAGCGCTCGGCCAGACGCCCGTGGATGTAGATTGGAGCTGGGATCTCGGCTGATCCTGCATTGCTCTTGCTTTTGCCAAACGACCGGTCCTTCTCGACGTCCCACTGGCGGTAGGTGATTTTCTCCCACTCGGCTGGTTGTGAGATTCCGATCTCACGCAGATAAGGTGAATCGAGGTCCTCCGGATCAATGTACGAGTTCCACGCCGGTTTGGCGAAGTAGATAGTGCTCTGGCGAATGTGCGAGTCCTGCGATGGCGGGGGGTTTACAACACGGTGGATCGTGCTACGCCAGTAGCCGCCGGTCAGAAACTCAACCGCATCGCCAATGTTCACCACGAGCGCATTAGGAACGTGCTTCACATACTTCCACTGCTGCGAATGGTAGTCGCGGATTTGTAAGGAGACCATGGGCTGGCTGGCAATAAAAGTGAACCCACAGCTGTCGCTGTGGCCGCGTAGCCACGTGTTTGCAGTCTTGGCGTTTTCTTCTGCGGACTGGCCGTAGTAGCGCATCAGGCGGGCATAGCCGCCACCCGAGTTCCACACATCCTCCGGCTTTACGGCGTAGTACTTGCCGTAAAAGGTGCCGTCAGGCAGGCCAAGCACGATATCGGCAAGAGATCCGATTTTGCGCAGGAGGACATGGTGCAGGTACTGAAAGTAATTCGACACCTCATTGAGGTAGGCCTGCGCGATTTCGGGGTGGTTGTGCTTGCGCAGTGTCTGGTCGTGCACAACGTGGGAGAAATTGTAGAACTCGATGTTGTCGCGCACTCCGTTGGGCATGCCCCAGTAGCGGCGCG
Source organism: Entelexis sorbosivorans (assembly GCA_030555795.1). Lineage (NCBI taxonomy): Eukaryota > Fungi > Ascomycota > Dipodascomycetes > Dipodascales > Trichomonascaceae > Entelexis > Entelexis sorbosivorans. Next base: position 16,997 of record JANIVK010000050.1, on the reverse strand, counting down.
GCTTGAAGCCCATACCACGCTCAGCACCCGTCGTGTTAGTATCCTCGTCGCTGAACCGTCCGGCCGAGCGGTAGGCAAGCTTGTCCTCATCGCTAATCTCATGCAGCGCCTGCGTGATTGAGTCGATGCGGTCAAACGTCTCCTGGTCGATGCCGTGGTTCACAATGTAGAAAAACCCCTGAGTCCTCAGGCTATTATCGAGCTGCTTTGCAAGCTTGGCCAACTCCTCGGGCGACTCAGCCGAAAAGTCAAGAACACCCAGCTCGACGAACGGAATATCCTCTTTGGGAGGGTCGACGTGCGTGAACGGCCGGACGCCGTACTTTTCGTCGAGCTCATGCGCATGCGCATATAACGTCGACTTCGCGTTAGGGATCTTGTTGAGCGGAGCAGTTTCTTTGACGGCCATTGTGTGTCGCCCATATGGGAGTGTGCATGTGCTGTTAAATAATGGCTGCGGAAGCGAGTGGTGAAACCGTGCGTGATCTTGCGCCATCGGAGCGTTATCGGGCCGGCCTGATTACGCTGATTGTTGGGGCGGGCTATACCAGATCTATCTCGGGTAGTCTTGCCTTGATTCGCAATTGCATGTGGACTGCCCCGCAGATTGATCGAAACACGAAAAGTGTCTGCAGAACGATCGGATATGAGTCTATATCGAGGATTAAGTCTCGTGATTTATTGATCGATGGCATGAGCCTCGACCTGGCGTAGCTCTTCGGGGCCTTCTTTGCTTGCATCATGCAACTCGTCGCTCGGTGGGCCTTCTCGGCTAACGCCGCCAGGGTCAGGGTCATTTGAGTTGATCAGTATGATGCCGTTATCTCTGGCCAGCGCGCGTTCTTGGCGCTTGTAGAAGTAGAGCACGACAAAGGTCCACACTAAGCTTGCGAATGCGGCGGCAGCCGTGAACGCGTAGCCCTTGAGGTAGCGCGGCGCCTCCACCGTCTTCCACACGAGCACAGACGTCCATGCCGAGCTCGACTGGCCCAGCGTCTGCATAATGACGAGCACAATCGTACGCTCCTTTACATCGCGGCGTGTAATGTCGCCCTCCCAAGTAAAGAGAATGGGTGCCATGGCCCAGCTAAAGTACTGCAAGCACCACGCAAACCATTTTGCGCCCTCGGGGATGTGCCACACGGCAAGCAGGATGTTGCCTAGCGTATTAAACACTTGTGTAAACACGACGCCGAGCCAGCGCTGGTGCACTTGGTCGGCAATGAGACCCGCCAGAATCAGCCAGACAATGCCGAGGCCGGGTGTAAGGGCACTCATGCGCTGCACCTTTGGTCCCGAGAAACGCGGCGTGCCATCTGCACGTTTCAGGCTCTGCAGCCACAAGATATAGGCACCACTCGTGCCATTGTTGTTGAGCCACAGGAATATGTCCCACAGGCTGAGCACGTAGACCTTCCAGTCGAACAGGATGCCCTTCCATAGATCGAGCTTCAAGAAGTTGCGCGGGTCAATGTCCTCATTGCCCTGTGTGTTGTTCTTGTCGAGCCGGCGGCGCGCAATGCGGATATCGTCGTCCGTGAGCCACAGCGAGTAGCAGCGCGTAGGCGTACCCGGCATGACGTAGAACCCAATGATGCCGATGGCGGCCGTCATGCAGCCGTCAATAATAAATATCCACTGCCAGCCGGACATACCGTGCGTCCCGTCAAGGTGCTGCACGATGGAGCCCGAAAGAACGCCGGATGTGAGCACGCCCAGATACTGGCCGAAGTAATAGAAGACGGACCGACGCGCGGCCTCGTCTGCCTTGTACCACGTGGCAAACGACCACTGGAAGGATAAATAGAGGGGGGCCTCGAACGAGCCCACAAAGAAGCGCATGACCTTGAGCTGCGAGACAGTAGTCACGCCAGAGAGGCCGATAGTGAAGGCAGACCAGCAGATCTGCGCGGCCGGCAGCACGTAGTTCAGCGGCACGGCATACATGAGGAACATGAACGGCACGAGAAACACAATGCTGCCGACGGTGAATAGCATTTGCGTGTTGACCAAGTCGTTGTCACGCATGCCAACATCCTGCTTCAAGCCAGCGACGTAGGCATTGTTCAGGTTTGTTTGGTCGAGGTAAGTGGCCCAGTAAGCCATGAACGAGTAGAAAGTGAGAAGCAAGTCGAGCTTTAAAATGACCCGGCGCTCCTCGGGCGTGTCGGAGTCTTTGAACCACTTATACCACTTGCGCTGGGCGCGGTCTCGATCGTTAAGACGGTACTCGTAGTCGTCGAAAAACTTGTACCATTTGCGGTCCTTCTCGTCGCGCACCTCGACGTACTCGTCAACAGAGCTCGTCTCGGACTCTACAACATCACCGACTCTGTTGTGTTCTGTTTCCACGATGCGCGGATCCTTGGCGTCGAGGTTTTCAACAATGCCCGTCGAGCTCTGGTCGTCGTCATCGACGACACGTAATCGCGGTATAAACCCCCACTTCAGCGGCATATGTCACAATGCCTTGAACACCTGCCATACTATGCTTATATATTGCCTGGGAACGATAAACCGTCGTGGCGGCGGTACCAGTAATGGCGTGATGCGGATTAGGGCGCTAGTCATTTTCAACGGGAATACTAAGCGTTATCGCCCATAAAATCCCGAGCACGAGGCGGGCTACCATGCTAGGTTAAGGCCTCTGCAGTGGTGATGGCGTGATCAGGATCCGGATGCTTGCCATAGGCGGCGGGGCTGTGTAAACGTTATCGCAAGGGCGGGATCGACCTGGCGGGCGAGCGCCGGTTCCGGCGATTGCGCCCTCGCACTGGCGATGGCGCAATTCTCGCTTAGAGGTACCTGGCGTTCGCGGCTTTCGGCGAGATGTGTCAAACACGCATAAACGAGATTATGGTGCAGCGTCAGGCGTCGGCCGTGACACCCTTGCCCACGGACCGGATGACGCAATGCTGCAAGTAAAGGTAATGCGCGGCCGCTATGAGAACGCGCCTTGCCTTGCAGAAGCCTTAACATGATAAAAGCGTTTGCACGGATTCTAAGCAACTGACTGTGACAGTTCTGCACTCACGCGGCAAAGATTGGCGGCGCAATTGGGCAGTAGTACCCTTACTCGCGAGCAATTTGCTATTATGGAATGACACGAGCATACCATGGAGAAACTAAATGCACACATATATCATTGAACATATTCCTATACATGACATGCCTCGTGAATTTAATGATGTATATAGACATGGAAACGTCACGGTAGCGTGCTATCATCATCTCACCAACGCGCGAGGGCGATATGCTGCTACTGAGATATAAAATGGCTCAAATTGCACGAGGCTTCTCTTTTTGGTTAACAACGACTTGGTTATAAGCTCCTACTGGATAATATGAGGCGAAAGATTGAGGTCAACGGCAGTAGTGTGAAGGAGAAGGATATTTTCCGTTTATCGAACGCAATAGGCAGCCCGCGCGAGCTGGTTCCGCTTGAGAAGTCTAAGGGTTCCACTCGTATATCGTGTAGGCGGGATATACTATAGGCCCGCTGCCCGACGAGCCATATCCCCTATCGGGATCCGGGCCAACAGTGACTGCCGGATAAGGGTGCTCAAGCGACACCGAGACGTTCACAGCTTCCTGGCAGGACGTGGGCTTTGACACGTACAGTTTACTGTCGTCTTGACACACAAAGAAGCCCTGATCATGACGCCTCACCAGATTGGGAAGCGTATAGTCCTTTTCCTCTCCAGTAAGGATTGAGTTGTCAGTGGTGACGGCAGGGAAGAGATAAGACTCAGAGGCAATTTGGTAGAAGGTAGTTATGCTGCTATCCTGGCCAGTGAAGGTACGTAAGTCGTTACCGGTGTTCAAGGCAAAATAGCCATCGTCAGTAAGGCCGAAGCGCTTGGCGTCGACGCTGGGCTCATCAGAGTTATGGGCAACCCAGTAATACTTGATTGCCCCGCGCCCAAATTCCTCGGCAAAAACAGTAGACAGGAAAGCCGCCGATAGCAGAGAAGTCAGTTTCATTGTGTTTACGCAACGACGGTGTTGAAAACGGCGTTTATATACTTGAGGAAGAGAAAGCACGTTGATCATGATGTTAGGGTTATGCGGGGGCTAAGCCTGAGCGCGTCGGCAAACACTCGAGCCGCAATATAACACTGCGACTTGGTTGCAGAGAAACTGGCCTTTATTCTTCCAATTTATTGCTCAATACGAAGATGGGGAACAACGGCACGTAGTGGGGCTGAGTAGCGGCGTATTTACAGCAAAATTGCCCCTCGTAGCTCTTATAAAGTGAGAATTAACTATACGCAAATGAGTCGTCGGCACGGCATGAGTCCGCTTGATTGGGGCACACTAGGCGAACGACGCAGGGTTCATGCGCATATAGCGTGAATCATATAGCCTTGCCCCTCTGCCCAGCGCCGAGGACTTTAGATAATAAGCTGCAGAAGAGGCTGAGCTGCGCCGGGGAATACGCGCGCGGCGGGCTGCGACGAAAACGAGTCTTGTGATACTCACCCTTTGTGTAATTTAATGAAGTAAATGCGTGAATTGGAGATCAGAAATGCAAGGTAGGCACGAAATTAGGCAAGTCGTTGCTTTAAGTACTGGCCGCATAAGCACCAGCTGTAGATGTTCTGCTTCATTTACTACTAATTCCCGCGCACAAGCCCATTGCGCACCGCCGCAGCACTCACCAAACTAAGGGTTGGTCGTGCATGTTAGTAGTGTGCTCCTGCTGCAACCACAATATGCAAATCAATGAAACAGACTATGAAAAGGAGCGCAAAAATGCGCGCAGATGCAGTGCAGAAAAAGCTGCTTTCCACCACTCGAGCTTGGCTCATGTGTGGAGGATACCACGGCTAACCGAAGCCGTATCAAAGACCTAGAGCTTGATGGCGTGGTCTGCGGCGTAGGCAACGAGGTAAAGTTATGAGAAGGCTGCACCGAGCATGGCTGCGGCCGCATACACGCTAGCGAGTGGGGCAATGAGCATAGGAACTCACATTTTCAAGCCCAGTATTATCGAGAGATGCTTGGGCTTGCATTCATATTGGCGGCGACTATTCTGATATTAGGTTTATGCAGGCGGCGCAGGGCAGGCCAAGTGCAGTGAACACTCCGAGAACTAGCGGAAACAGGAGTCTTCTGCTTCATCAGCACAGTCTCGTATCGAGTCAAAAGAGGTTGTGCATTCAGCGCCCATTTAACCAGCCCTATATGGCCAAGCTGGTGCTGGAGTCTACAATTGTCTCTCTGTAGATGCACCTACTCTGTGTTTACGTGAGCTAGTATTTGGGCGACTGAGTCGGCGATCATAGGCGAGCGACGCAGGGTTTGCGTGCATATTGCGGGTGTAATGTGGAACATGATTCGGGAAAGGCGAGTTATATGCATTGGGGTCAAAATAATACAGCCGCAAGGCTGTGCGGTAGAAAGCACAAGTCGCGCTGGCGGCGCGGAGATCGTGGAGTTATAGAAAAAATTCAAGTTAGTATTTCAACCCGGAGCCCTATGGGTATCGTATATTGTGCATCAGCTCGTCAGCCCGTTTGCGGGTTGAGCTAATTGCAAGCATTCGGCCTGCCGATTTAGAAAGTAGCTCTTTGACTCTACCCAGAGCGCTGCCGAGTGTGGAGGGTGCATGAGCATCTTTGGATGCAATTCACAGCCACAGGCATCCTTGTGCCTATGTCCTATGAGGCATTTGAGGCTACAACGTAAATACCGCGCCTTGTTCGCGGTGTGCGCACCTGAAATATTTGCATGAGCCCTCGCAAGCTTCACTATGCATAAGAGTCTGATCTACTGAGTAACTATATTCGCTACTGGAGCTGGAATCCAGCGCTCGGCCAGGCGCCCGTGGATATACACTGGGGCTGGCACCTCAGCCGGCCCTAGATTACTGTTGCTCTTGCCAAAGGACCGGCCCTTGTCGACATCCCACTGGCGGAAAGTTATCTTTTCCCACTGTTGCGGCCGCGTAATTCCAAGCTTTCGCAAGTAGGGTGAGTCGAGGTCCTCCGGGTCAACGTACGAGTTCCACGCCGGCTTCGCAAAGTAGATGGTGCTTTGACGGATATGAGACTCCTGCGACGGTGGTGGGTTCACAACGCGGTGGATTGTGCTGCGCCAGTATCCACCGGTCAAAAACTCAGCCGCATCGCCAATATTCACGACGAGCGCACCAGGTACGTGTTTCACATACTTCCATTCCTGCGAATGATAGTCGCGGATTTGTAGTGACGCCATGGGCTGGCTGGCAATGAACGTGAACCCGCTACTGTCGCTGTGGCCGCGCAACCATGTGTTCGCAGTCTTGGCGTTTTCCTCCGCGGACTGGCCGTAGTAGCGCATCAGGCGAGCATAACCGCCGCCTGAGTTCCACACGTCCTCCGGCTTTACAGCGTAGTACTTGTCGTAGAAAGTACCGTCGGGCAGGTCAAGCACGATATCGGCAAGGGATCCGATTTTGCGCAGCAAAACAAAGTGCAGGTACTGAAAATAGTTTGAGATCTCGTTAAGGTAGACCCTCGCGAGCTCTGGGTGGTTGTGCTTGCGCAGCGTCCTGTTGTGCACGACGTGCGAGAAGTTATAGAGCTCAATGTTGTCGCGCACGCCATTGGCCATGCCCCAGTAGCGGCGTGGCTTAAATCCCATGCCACGCTCAGCGCCCGTTGTGTTTGTGTCCTCATCAGATACCAATCCGGCCGAGCGGTAGGCAAGCTTGTCCTCGTCGCTGATCTCATGCAGAGCCTGTGTAATAGAGTCGATGCGGTCGAATGTCTGCTGGTCGATGCCGTGGTTTACAATGTAGAAGAAGCCCTGCGTTTTGAGGCAGCTGTCGAGTTGCCGTGCAAGCGCGGCCCGCTCGTCGGCAGAGTCGGCCGCGAAGTCGAGAATACCGAGGTCGGCAAAGGAAAGGTCCTCCTTTGGAGGGCTGACGTGTGCGAACGGCCTGAGGCCGTACTTCGCGTCAAGCTCATGCGCGTGCGAGTACAGCGTGGACTTCGCGTTCGGCGTGTCATTGAGGGGAGCAGATGATGTTTCGGCCATTTTTGGATGGCGGCCTTCAGCTTATTACTTCACTTAAATGGAAATGTTCAGATCATGTGGCAGTTGTGCATGCGTATGCGTGATTTTACACCACCTGTTCCTTATCGCGCCGTTATCGTGGGAATGAGGACTGCTACACTCAAAGTCAGAAGCTGTGCACGTATCATGCGCGTAGCATGGCCGATAGAGAGGGAAAAAGAAAAGTAGCAAAGGGTACCTCAATGGCAGAATCTTTGCGTACAGGCTCATACCGCAGTCACAAGGACTATAGTAGCCGTATAGATTGATACAGCTGCGGCTGGCTATCACATGCGATGTGTGGTTACGTCATTTGTCTCGGCTGACGCCACTAGGGTTCGGTCACCTGAACAGATCGACATGCCACGCATTTTTTTTGCCGCGCGCTTGCGCAGGTCGCAGCCAAATCTAGCTGCTAATCTAAGTTGTGTATATTAGTTGTAATGGTGCAGTCGCTGACTGGCCACTGCGCGAAGCGATGGTCTTCAATCAAACTGCTTCGATCTTGATGAGAGCCGTCGTAATGAACACGGCTAATGATCGTGGTCAAGTGGGGTTGTTTAGCCGCGCTTTATCATTGGCCTCATGACCACTCGCGCCCCACTGTATTGGTATGTGCATGATACCGTATGCGGGCTTATCACGCAATAGATGACATGACACCATACCCTCAGGCGGTTGTGTCACTGATAAGATGCACGATTTATCATCATCCCCACAGTTGAGAGTCGGCTCCTATTTAAGCCGCAGTTTTGGTATACGAGACGGTAAGCAGAAAATGGCTCCTCCTACTGCAAGCACGCAAGCAATTGATGGCGATGCTGGCACACAGCGCGTCCGAGATCTAAAGCTGGGCGAGACCGCCGATGCGAAGACGGTCAGCGCTAAGGTGCCGGGCGAAAAACAGCTAAATGTTGTTGACCTTCTTCCCGACACAACCCGCGCACGCTTAGAGCGGCACAAAATCGACTTGTCGCACGGGTATCCCGAGTGGCCCGGCGAGCCGCCCGTTTATTTGGACGAGGCGTACCAAATCCGCGGCGAAGAGTGGCAGCACGTTGAGCGGGGCAGTAATGCGGATCCCGAAAAGAAGGCGCTCTTCGGTGCTGCCAGAGAAGTGCGCGACCTGACAAAGTACATTGGCACGGAGATTGTCGGGCTGCAGCTCGCCGAACTGACGAACCAGCAGCGCGACGAGCTGGCGCTGCTGATTGCCGAGCGTACGGTCGTGTTTTTCCGCGACCAGGACCTGTCGCCGCAGAAACAGCTAGAGCTGGGTGAGTACTACGGCAAGGTCGAAGTGCACCCGAAGGTGCCGCACGTGCCGGGGCTGAACGGAACAACCGTGCTGTGGCCGCAGCTGCAGAGTCTTTCCGGTAGGAGCAGCACATTCAAGCACACGGGCGGTGCGTCGCGCTGGCATACGGATCTGACGCACGAGATACAGCCGGCAGCAATCACGCACCTGCACAACGATGCGATTCCGGCTGTTGGCGGTGACACGGTTTGGGTGTCTGGCTATGGTGCGTACGACAAGCTGTCGCGGCCACTGCAGCAGTTCCTTGACGGCAAGAAGGCCGTGTACCGGTCTGCGCATGCGTATGTGGATCGTGAGAATCCGCTATCTGGCCCGAAGTATATTGAGCGTGAGCACTACCTGGTGCGGACGCATCCTGCCACGGGCTGGAAGGCATTGTTTGTGAACAAAACATTTACGACACGCATTGTCGGCCTCGAGCCAAAGGAGTCGGACGCAATCCTGCAGCTCCTATTTGACGTATACGAGAGTAATTTGGATCTGCAGGTGCGCTTCCGCTGGCAGCCCACACAGCCGGGCTTGGGAACATCGGCCTTGTGGGACAACCGCATCTCGCAGCACTTCGCCGTTTGGGACTACGCAGAGGCGAAGGTCGGCGAGGTCGCGCACGCGAATAAGAAGGAAGACCGTGCACATGCGCGCCATGGTACGCGCGTGACGTCGCTCGGCGAGAAGCCCTACTTTGACGCGGCGTCGAAGTCGCAGCGCGAGGCCTTGGGACTCGCAAATCCGTAGACGTCGTAGCACTACTAAGCTCCAGCCGCCCAAGTTCTTTTTTTTGTGTATATCGTGGAGTAATAATATCTACTTGATTGAAGAGGCACGTCTATACATTTTCACACTCATGCGTTTGCTGCCGGATCACAGAGCCGCGACGGCGGGGCATATCACTAGAGCTTCACGCGAGGCTGTGCGTGGAGCGTCCCGCTTAAGTGTGCTTTTAATCATTGCATGTACCCGCGCAAAGATACAGCTGTACTTAAGCGTGGAAACTGCGAGAATGCTGTACAGTATGCGGCTCCGATGTCTCGCGCAGGCACACAATAAATGTAGAATGCATTACATTTTAAATTTGAGGCCAATTGTCGTGTTTCTATTCCCTTTTTTAGCCTGCATGGACATCTATTCATATGACGTCTCTATACTAAATATGTGGATTAGCTGGGAGCGCGACCTGTCCGACATGAGAGCTGAACATGGGTTTTGGCCGCACTATTTCGCTAAGCAAATAGACATTCAACTAGAGGAGGTTAAGGTAGTCTGGCTGCGCTAAGTGCTTGTGCAAAGGCGAGTCCGACCAGCTGTTAACCAGGAAGCTCAGCTAACGGAGCTAAATTTGCTTTGAGGCGTGCCATATCCTGACACGCTCGTCGCATTCTTTGCGCACGGAAGCTCATGCAGGAGTTGAAGGCCCTCGGTATGCATTACCACGATAGGCAAGAATGAGAGCACTCCAACAGTGTCATTCTAAGGCAGCCCGCGGGCTCTCGGCTCAGATAAGTAAAGAGAGTAGAAGAGACAATCGATGCTCAGCAGGATTGTATGCGGATATTCGCAATGGCTGCATAGTTCATTGACGCTTGTGCAGAATAGTGTCTGGGGCAGTAGGCGTATTCGATTAGCGGCCAGCTTCAAGGACAATTTAACCAACTGATTAGACATAGAAGTAATAGTGACGACTTCCTCAGGAGCCTATTGGGCACTTTGGCCGCTTGACTATGATCTGCGGTGAAAAAAAACGCCTTATTTCATTTCGGACATTTTCTTCTGCCACTGCACACAGCGAATCACCGCTATATGCAGTAATTATGCAATTTATGGCTGCTAATGCCTTTGTGTCGAGCTGTGCCACGCTTGGCTACCGCTTGTAGTGGCGCTCGCGTGTCGCGGGCGGCGTGTAGGGGTTGCGCACAATCGGCAGCCGCAGAGCTACGTCGCCGAGACGTCGGCCATCTTTAGCTGTTTCTGCACCTGTTCACGTATCTTCAAAGGAGAAAGTCGCTTTTCCCGAAGGCGGTTACACTCGGATACTAGTGTCGTGACGCCCGTATGAGTGACCTGCAAATTGCGGAATCGCCCGCAGCTCGATGATCGGGTTCGGGCAACACTCCTAGCCCACAAGTACCTTCGTATTTGTGGGATCGGCATGGGGGTAAGTAAATCGGCATGGGTACGCAAATCCTGTTCATTTTACGAGTAGCATACCGCAATGACCTCACTATTTATGATCCCATCAGGTCGTTGAGGAGAAGTCCGGGCGATTGCGCAATCGCAACCTTTCCGTATCGATGCATTTTAATTAGACTAGGCGGTTTTCCGAGCTGCTGGTGTAGAACCCGGCCTAGGCCGTCGGCGTCGCGGCACCCGTGCGCACACACCCCCGGACGATCTCATTGGGCAAGGGTATGCTCTTCGCATGTGATTGTTATGCGTGCCGGAGAGGGAGGTAGGACATGAGGCTGCGCCGGCCTAAGATAATGGCAAGCTAACGAGGGATTGCGCTTTGGTTGCTCAGAGTAGTGTGTTAGCAGAGTCGCTTGAGCTCTGTGTTGTACACCGTACTCCACGTACCGGTAGCTGCAAACGAGGTGCACCGCTTGTGTTACGTTAATAGCTAGCATAACTTCATGCATCGGCGATGACGCAGGGCAAACCAGACAAATTTCGTAGTAATTCACAATAAAAACAACCTATACTTATTATTACGACGACTTTCAATATTGGGCGTCTATTTACCTCGCCAAAGCGAGAAAATGGCGCGCAGCGCAACTAACTAGTCGTATCTACGTGCCAGCTTCGTGGTTGGTTGGGTCCACTACAACACAGAGCTGACGCGTGACAAAGCCTGCGTTGAACGCCAAGCGGTACAGCCTTGGGAGCCTAAAAGTGGGCCACCTGGCGACGCTGCTTTTCGGCCGCGGCCTGGGAAGCGTGCTGGCTGCCCTGCCAGATCTGAGGCCCAGACCACCGGAGACCCGAATCGTAGGTATTAGGGTTGCCTGCACCGCACGGCACACATGACTGCGGCGCATCGGGCGGTCTGTGCTTACCCGTACCCTCATACATGCACCGCTGGCTTGGCAATTAAAAGGATGTACATGTAGGGCAGAAGGGCTGCATATCCCTGCATTGCCGTACCCTGGAAGCACGGCTCCTGATTAGTTGCTGATTGCATCCGCACGGCAAATATTTCACTCCCTTAGCATAGCTCTTTACGTTCCCATGGTGTATATTTAGTGACTTCACGAGTTCCGGGAGCAGTCCACACGCTCCGGCCGTGATATGCACGCGGCACGCGAAAACTAGATCGAAGCGCTTATGACCAATGACGCTATACGCATGCGTTCTTGCAGCCGAGGTAGTCTTCGGCTACAAATCCTTGAAAGCAATGCCGGATCTCTGCCCGCCCGCCCCAGCGCTAGTGGCGGCGGGTCGCCGCACGCCGAACCCCCCATGTGGCCTCTCTCCACCTTACGTGTAAGTTCGCCCCTTGCTACATAGCTTCGCGCCGAACCCCCCACGATAAGACGCGAAGTGTGCCACTCGGCGCCGCCTATAAGTGGACGCCATTGTTAAAAAACGCTCCATAATGTGCCACCACAATCGCCAGTCACATGTAAGATGCCTTTTTTTTTGGATGATGAAATATTACATAACATATATGCCCTTATTAAAGTATGTGCATGATCGGCACTGTTCATGCATCGAGGGCCGCAGCACCTTTCGATTGGTTCGATTCGGGCGTGCAGGGGCAAAAGGCGGGCAAATTAGCCGGGCGCCGCTTCTGTACTACGGTGGAGTCGAGGTACGGAAGTACGCGGAAGCGAACTCGAGCCGATAAGATAGCAGTGATGAGTCCCACGAGCTGCAAGAGAATAATGGACGCGCAGAGGGACAAGGATACCGCTTAACGAGACGAAACTGCACGAGCCTCGCAGTAGTGGCAACCCTAGCTCTCTTTTTCATGGATCCGACGGAGCGCGGTGCATACCGCGGCATGCAGGACTTGCAGCGGCGCACATGCACAGGGTACCCGCAGTGAAATGAATGCTAGGACCATCTAGGCGGCCAGGGTATCCACATTTACACGGGTATCTTGGTTGCTGCACTCTTTTCATATTCGTCTGCGAATTGCGACTCCATGTAGCAGTTCATTGCGCAAAAGCCTTCTGAAAAAGGGCCATACGCCGTAGTGAGAAGATTTTTTTGGTGCGAGGTTGTGTAATTCAGCACTAGACTTGCGGCTCGTGGCACGACCACCAGTGCCCACATTTCGTTGTTTTTTTTTTTTCTTCTCCATAACTTCTGATGAAAGTCTGGGCAAGTCTGGGCCAAGTTCACCTTGCTGAGATCTAAGCGAACCCGATAAGCAGCGTACTGAGAAAACTAAGTGACTCTTCATCCACCACCACGCAGCGCCGCAGAGTCGTACGGGCCCGATACAAAGCCAGCGACAGAAGCTGTACGGTAGGCATACGTAACGGGCCTGTAAAACGGGCCGTCCGCATGCTCGTACGTCGCCCGCTCAGCTGTGCTCAATGAGTGCAAGCAGCATGCCGATGGTGTGATTGTGAAGCGCCGATCTTTTTTTGTCCGTGCCCTCCGCGCGCACGGGCGGGGTACACGCCATTCAGCTGCGCCTCTTTAGATAGCCATGTGGAGGTCAAGTTGGCGAGACGGCTTGTTCGGTGGAGTTGTATTAGAGAAGACACCGCCGATCGGCACGAGCAGCATCGTCGAGTACACTATCATGTACACTCCCAGGGCAATAGTTCTGACGTTCGCGGCGTCGAGGAAGTGATCTGCGCAAGCCCGAGGATCCGCGGCTGATCCACGCAACGCCGTATGCATCGCTTAGTCGGGTTACATTCTATATCGGGACCCTGGGACTCTACCCTGAACCATGGTCTGTGGCACTTTGCAGCTGGGCGGGCGGTGCCGCCACGTGACTACATGATTCCTGCATGTAGCCAACGAGAAAGAGGTTTGGAAGTCAGGCGGGATGCAAAGGATGCAGAATGCGGCCGGACTTCATGCGGTTTATGCGTCCGGCATGCACTGCGACGCTCAGATCGGGTGAGCAGGAGGACCGCATACACGGCCGCCGCCCAAATACTTAAACCCATGCAAAGTCCCCCGAATTGTTTCTTTGCTGCAAACAACCTCATGCGACCCATTCTTTCTCTGGCTGTCGCTATTCTGGGCCTCGGCTCAGTTTCGGCGGGGCCCACTGACGCATGTCCGGTTTCTGCCGTAACACGCACAGGCAACGGCTTCAATATCGAAATGTTCCCGGCGCAACATGGCCTGGATAAGAGGCAGGACCCCACATTCTATAGTGAGGGTTACAAAGATTATGGCCCGTCGTTCGCTAACATTACGGGTGTGAACGACATCACATTGACCCCTTGGTTCGGCAACACACCATATATCGTCTACGGCGACATTTATGGCGTGTATACTACGGCCACAAATTTCAGCGCACTCTATACTGGTTACTTTTATGCGCCTCAAAGCGGTGAGTATACCTTTGATTTCTCGGTGGACGACGGGTTCAGCCTCCAGTTTGGCAGTGGCAGCACGGGCTGCTGCGGCAGCTTCAACGAGCTCGGTCAGATCGTTGACGGCACTCCGTTCCTGTCAACTGCAGGGGATAACACGTATGGTACCATCAATTTGGAAGCTGGAAAGTACTATCCTGTTCGGTTAGTGTACTTCAACTTCCAGGGTACCTACGGGCTAACAGCAGATATCACCCTGCCTGACGGCTCGACAAGTGAGGGCTTCCAGGGCCTCATTTACCAGCTCGACTCGTCGGGAAGCCGGTGTCCAATTTTTACGACGACTGGATACCTTGGGTCCACCACGACGTTTTACACGACGAACTTGCCTTATACATCCGGTACGCTCACCACAGTGACGTCAGCGATTGTTTATGAAACTCCCTCGACGCCAGTGACAACGGTCACGGTCCCGTACACTGGTTCGGTTACGACTACTTACACGACGCAGGGCCCCTATACTTCGGGCGGCATAGCCGGCACCGAGTCCTCAGTAATCGTGGAAACACCAACCAGCCCAATCACCACGGTGACAACACCATGGACTGGCGTGGTGCCCACCACATACACTACTGAGGGGCCCTACACATCTGATGACGGGTTCGTAGGCACCGAATCCACAGTAGTTGTTGAGACGCCAACTAGCCCGATAACCACGGTAACGACCCCGTGGACCGGCTCCGTGCCGACAACATATACTACGGAGGGGCCCTACACATCTGGCGACTTCACCGGGACTGAAAGCTCCGTGATCGTTGAGACACCGACCAGCCCCATTACGACCGTAACTACACCTTGGACGGGTTCGGTGGAAACTACGTATACGACGGAGGGGCCCTACACATCGGGAAGCTTCGTGGGCACCGAGTCTACCGTTGTTGTCGAGACACCTACCAGCCCGATAACCACGGTGACTACTCCGTGGACTGGTACGGTGGCCACCACATACACTACTGAGGGACCTTACACGTCCGGCACTTTCACTGGGACTGAAAGTTCCGTGATTGTTGAGACCCCAACTAGTCCTATCACCACGGTAACAACGCCGTGGACTGGCACGGTGGCCACAACGTACACTACTGAAGGCCCCTTCACGTCGGGTGACTTTACTGGAACTGAGAGTTCAGTTATTGTTGAGACGCCGACGAGCCCTATCACCACGGTGACGACTCCGTGGACGGGCACGGTGGCCACCACATACACTACTGAAGGGCCCTATACTTCGGGCAATTTCACTGGAACTGAGAGTTCGGTGATCGTCGAGACCCCGACGAGCCCGATCACCACAGTGACGGAGCCATGGACGGGCACGGTGGCTACAACATACACTACTGAGGGACCTTACACGTCCGGCAATTTCACTGGGACTGAGAGTTCCGTGATCGTCGAGACCCCAACGAGCCCCATAACCACGGTAACAACGCCATGGACTGGCACGGTGGCCACAACGTACACTACTGAAGGCCCCTTCACGTCGGGTGACTTTACTGGAACTGAGAGTTCAGTTATTGTTGAGACGCCGACGAGCCCTATCACCACGGTGACGACTCCGTGGACGGGCACGGTGGCCACCACATACACTACTGAAGGGCCCTATACTTCGGGCAATTTCACTGGAACTGAGAGTTCGGTGATCGTCGAGACCCCGACGAGCCCGATCACCACAGTGACGGAGCCATGGACGGGCACGGTGGCTACAACATACACTACTGAGGGACCTTACACGTCCGGCAATTTCACTGGGACTGAGAGTTCCGTGATCGTCGAGACCCCAACGAGCCCCATAACCACGGTAACAACGCCATGGACTGGCACGGTGGCCACAACGTACACTACTGAAGGCCCCTTCACGTCGGGTGACTTTACTGGAACTGAGAGCTCAGTTATTGTTGAGACGCCGACGAGCCCTATCACCACGGTGTCTACTCCTTGGACTGGCACGGTTGCGACGACGTACACTACTGAGGGTCCTTTCACGTCTGGTAACTTCACGGGAACTAAGAGTTCGGTGATTGTCGAGACCCCGACCAGTCCTATCACCACAGTGACGGAGCCTTGGACGGGCACGGCGGCCACCACATACACGACTGAAGGTCCTTTTACGTCTGGGAACTTCACTGGAACCAAGAGTTCGGTGATCGTTGAGACACCAACAAGCCCTATCACTACGGTGACGACTCCGTGGACGGGTACGGTGGCCACCACATACACGACTGAGGGACCTTTCACGTCCGGCAATTTCACTGGGACTGAAAGTTCCGTGATCATTGAGACGCCGACAAGCCCTATCACGACCGTCACGGAGCCGTGGACCGGTACGGTGGCCACCACATACACTACTGAGGGGCCCTACACGTCTGGTAACTTCACCGGAACGGTGAGTTCTGTTATTGTCGAGACGCCGACGAGCCCGATCACCACAGTGACGGAGCCGTGGACGGGCACGGCGGCCACCACATACACGACTCAAGGTCCTTTCACGTCTGGTAACTTCACTGGAACTAAGAGTTCGGTGATTGTCGAGACGCCTACAAGCCCGATCACCACGGTGTCTACTCCTTGGACTGGCACGGTTGCGACGACGTACACTACTGAGGGTCCTTTCACGTCTGGTAACTTCACGGGAACTAAGAGTTCGGTGATTGTCGAGACCCCAACCAGTCCCATCACCACAGTGACGGAGCCGTGGACTGGCACGGTGGCTACGACGTACACTACTGAAGGTCCTTTCACGTCTGGCAACTTCACGGGAACTAAGAGTTCGGTGGTTGTCGAGACGCCGACGAGCCCAATCACGACCGTGACGGAGCCGTGGACCGGCACGGTGGCTACGACGTACACCACCGAAGGTCCGTTCACGTCTGGTAACTTTACTGGAACTAAGAGTTCGGTGATTGTCGAGACGCCCACGAGCCCGATTACGACCGTCACGGAGCCGTGGACTGGCACTGTGGCTACGACATACACCACCGAGGGTCCTTTCACGTCCGGCAATTTCACGGGAACTAAGAGTTCTGTGATCGTCGAGACGCCCACGAGCCCCATCACCACAGTGACGGAGCCGTGGACTGGCACGG